>CM010930.2:1245261296-1245278489 GCA_002915635.3 Ambystoma mexicanum
TTATTATATGGAACAGCCCAACCAAGACCGCCATTTACCCTTTTCAACCATTGCATTACAAGAAGGGTTGTTCCTTGCATGGGATCCTGAAGCCATAGGCTGTGATAGACCAAGTTTGTGCACAAGTATAGAACCCTTGTACAAATCCTGATCTGGAATATTTCCAGTTAAACATCCCCATCTCCGGAAACGCTTATATACACAGCTACTTCCCACCAAAATGCCGATACACTACAATGAACCTCCAGACATAGGGAGCGATAAGACAAGTGGATTGCATGGTCCCAGGAAAATTCTTTACAATCGGGGTAGTAGGCTGTTGAAGTCTACATAATGGTTTAACCTGTCTTTAGCAAGGTCTCTTATACTGCTGGGACTGTATGTCACGCGCAAGCTGAAACACATCCCCAGCAGAGAGCGAAGCAACGTCGATGCTTTCTAGCCTATTATAAGGGAGTGGAAAGCCGAGGCTTCCGCGGGAGCAATGCTTCAATCAGCGACTGTGACACAGCTGACAGTGACTCAGCAGTCCATGGGCGACTGCACAGTGCTGACGCATATTTGCCGTGGGCAAAAAATCGTGGGTTTGCCTCACCGGGATCGATGCAATCCAACTGTCGTAATATCCCTTGATGGCTCGAGGTTGTTCGGTAGGCGAAGCACGATGAAAAAGTTTTGAGAAGCTACAGACCTCCAAAGCGGCAGACAAAATCTCGCTACGCTGCACGCTATACAGCAACCGTCAACGCCGCCTACAAACAGCCTCCATCTTCCTGGAGGGGTCCGTCCTTTGTCGCACTTATTCCCAGAGAAGAGGGCAGGCCAGTCAGATAGGTCAAAGAAATGTCCCGGGCGAGGAAAAGTGCCTAGCAGTCAGCAGCCAGCAGAGGGGCATCTGTACCGAGGTCGACGCCGCGTGCTGAAAGCGAGCTGCGCGGCGAAAGGAACCAGCCGTCTGGAGTTTGTTGCACCCACAAGACCCCGCGTGGGAGGCAGGATCTCACAGAATCTGAAAGAATGGCGGGGCATTACTTCGCGAGCTTGGGGCGACGGGAAGCCAGTATCCAGGTTACGTTGGCTTCATTTTCTAAAGAGAATCCTCAGAGATCATACGCCTCGGCGGGAATGACAGAACTCTGGCCGGAGAGGCATCTGGGGAGTCCGGCGAAGTGCCTGTGGGTGCAAGGAAAGGGTTGTAGATCCGGCTGGGCGTACAGGGAAACGGTGCAACGAGTAGAACATCGGGTACCAATATAGCGGGAGGGATACAAGGGGTTGGTATGTGCGCGCGCATAGCTCGGTCGCGTGTAATGTGCACAGAAGAAGGGACGGAGGACTGAAGACCGACATCTCTGGAGCTTCCGAGAACCTTAGACAAGTCTCCGCTCCCAAGGAAGGGGAGCAGAAGGTTCGACAGGGATCACAGAGATACGACAAGCTGGTCGCGTGGAGAGAGAGGGGTTCGTCAGAGTCTGGTTGCAGGGGCCTCGTCGCAGACTAGCAGAGGAGCTGGGGTTTGGCGGTATCCATGGTGGGAGCCGTTCGCGGATGCTGTACTTGTGGGTCATGGCTGCCAATGGCAGGTCTCCGAAGGCACAGAGAAGGTGACCCTTGAGGTGTCCGGGAAGGAGATTGGAATGCTTGCTCGACTACTCAGTGGTTGTGAGTGTCTGCCGAGTTTCGGCGGTGACGCTCCGCCCAAGGGAGTGTGGTGTCCAGCCGAAGGTTGAATGGGGCAGGTGTGGACACGCGAGTGCGGAGTGGCTCAGAGAGGAGGGGGAGGCTAGGCAGTGGTTACCGCCACGGACTGGGGACGCAGTTGGGATGGATCAGCAGCGGGACGAGACGGGGGTGCCTCGGGCAGGAACCAGGAGCCGTCTTGGAGAAGCTACTGTCCAAGACGGTTGTCATTCGTTCCCCTGGGTACAGCAAACTAGGGGTTTTGTTAGTCTGCTGGGACAAGGTGGGTAGAGACAACAAGGTCAAAGCGGTGATGATAGGGCCGGGATGACAGAAGGCGTGAGGGAAGTTGGGTATGGGGCGGCGAGGGGCAGGTCGCGGGTGGGACTACGCGTGTGGGGGGGTGCGGCAAGGGAGGCGCGTGGCCGTGGGTGGAGGCGCGGCGGCGAAGAGAGAGCCTGCCACCAGGGCGGACGGAGGGGTGTCGCTGCAGAGGGTGGGGACTAAAGGTGTGTGCAGGAATGGCCGGCAGCATGCTTTCCGAGAGCAATAGCGGAGGGGTGGTGTGGTTCGGAGGGTGTGGCGGGGTGCGGGGGGTCTGATGGGAAAAGAAATCGGCTGGGCTGTGATGTCCTGACCGAAAAAACCGGAGGAAGCGGCGCAAAGACTGCATGCGAGACAAAGCCGAGACGGTGGTGTCAGAGGGTGGGGCAAAGGTCGACGCGGCTCGAGGACACTCAAATCAGAGTAACCGCCGGGACAAGAAATTCCGCAGGAGGGCGGGGGATGGGGAGAGAGTGAAATAGCACTAGCTAACTACGCGAGACGAAAGGTCCCGGCCAAGTAGGGTCGGACAGGGAGTCGTGAGTTCGCGAAGTGGATGTGGGGGGCGTGTCAGACATCAGGATCCTCAGAGGGGTGAATCTGTGGGGGTGTTGGCAACCGAGGTGAGGCGGGGAGAGAGTGAGAGGAGTAGGGGGTGGGGGGGTGGGGGGAGCGTGGACGGCGCGGGGTCGAGCGGTGGGGGAGTGGGGGGTGGGGAGGAAAGCCCGACAGGGGGGGGTCAATCAGTGATCGACGAGAGTACGAAGGGGCAGTAGGCCGGGTTGGTCGCTCGAGGTCGGAGTCGGCGAAACTGAGCATATGCAAAGTGGCGTGCCGGCTGGGAGGTGGATGGGGCGGCAGAAGCAGACTAGCGGCGCGGGGGGTCGAGGGCGCCGTTGGTCGTGGGTCGGTGCGCGCGGTGGACGTGGGTGTACTGGGAGAGATGAGGAATGGGTTGTCGTGGCAATGAGCGACGGCGGACAATGCGGAGTGGAGCGGATGTGACTGGACCGGGGTGGGAGAGGAAGGAGAGGGGAGTATGGGGTAGCAGCTGGACCGGGGGGGGGGGGGTGTGTGCGAGAGGAGGGGGGTGATGGCAAGGTCTGGTGGCGGTGCTGGGGGGGGCGTGAGTACGGGGGAGAAGGGGCGGATGCGTGCTGGGGCTGATCGAGGGCGCATTCATCTAGGGCGAGAGTGGAAACGACAGAGGAGAGGGCGGGGGAGCGGCTCTGGAGGGCAGGGCAGGAGCGAGCAGTGCGGTCGCGGGGTCGGGGAGGGGGGGGCGGGGAGGTGGGGGAGAGGTGAGCGCCAGGGGGGGAGAGTGAGGTGGTCGAGGAGAGGTCTTGCGTGGCCTTTAGAGAGGCGGGGCTCGAAGTGAGAGTCTGTGGTGCGCGGGGGGGGGACCGGGCGGGGGGGGGGGGGGGGGGGGGGGGAAGCCGGAGGGGGTGGGTGAAGTGTAGGCTGGCTGCGAGAGGGGGGGGAATGTGGTCGCCGGCGGGGGGGGGGGGGGGGGCGGCGGGGAGGGAGGGCTGCTGGCGGTGCGAACGCGGGCGGTGTCGTGGGGGGGTGGGAGGGAGTGGGGAGCGTGGGTGTGCGGCAACTGGAGGCTGGTCGGGCGCGGGGGGGGGGTTGCGCGGGGTGGCGGGCAGTGGCCGCGCGGTGGGGCTGGTGAATGGGGGCGGCCGTTCGGAGAATTGTTGGTGAAATCAGGGGGGGAGGGTTGCAGAAAGTTTTGGAGAGGGGGAGGGGGAGCGCGGAGGTGGAGGTGCGGCGGCAGGGGGGGGAGTGTGGCGTGGGCGCCCGGACTTGGGCGCGAGGAGAGAGCGGTGGGGTACGGGGCGGGGGGGGGCGGGGACCGGTGTGCTGCAGGAGGGCCAGGTGTCCGATGCGGGCCGCGGCATGCGGCGCGGGGGCCAGATTAGGCGTCTTCGGCCGGGAGAGGTGGAGGGGAGGAAGGAGTGCTGTCTCTCGACCGGGACAGGGATGGGAGGGGGTGCGCGGATGGGGGTGTGCCTCCGGGGGAGGTCGGGGGCGGGGGGGGGGGGCGGGGGGGGTGCGAGACAAGGGAGTGGCGTGGGCGAGAGCGTGGGGGGCGGGGCGGCGCTTTGCACGGCGATGGCTGTCATGAAGAGGCGTGGGAGAGTGGAGCATGATGGAGTTGGGGAGCCGGGGGGGGGGGGCGGGGGAAAAAATATGGTGGGTGTCCGGACTGAGCGTGGGGGAGATTTTTTGTGCTGGTGTTCGGGGGCCAAGGAAGAGGCGGCCAGGCGGGGCCAGAGGCTATAGTCTCGGTGTAGGGCGGGTGTGGGGGTGGAGGACAAGTGCCAGAGGTACGTCAGTGCAAGAGACAATAGTGACAGTGTGGGGGAGGCGGGGCGGCGCTTTCGTGGCACGAGGTGTCCAGGTAATCGCGCGGGCGCGGGGGGGGGAGCAGATGTTGCTGATCTGTGTTGTCGTGGTTACGCATTGTGGCCGAGATGCGTTGGGGGCTCCAGGGGGTGGGGGCAGAGTAAACAGGGATATTTAGGACGGGCGTATCGGGCATGCTTGTTAAGCCGCGGGTCCGCTGGTGGCTGAGAAGAATGCGGCGTGGTGGAACATTCGTGGGCTGTGGTTAAGGAGAGACCGCGCTGTGGGATGGAGTTCAGAGTTCCTAAGGAAGTTTAGAATAGATGGTGCGTTTCGCGCGGGGGCGGAGGGAGAGGTGTGCCAGCTCCGTGCGTGGGATGCGTGGGGAAATCTATTGTGTTGTGATAATTTCGTGGGTTCGACGGGATTAGATGTGGGCATTTGAGGCCCTTCTACATTGCTGGGGGGCCGGGCGGGGGGGGGGGGGGCAACTGAGGAGTTCGCGCGTGTAGTAGTTATAGAGAGAATACGGGGTCTTGTGTGAGTCAGTTGGGGACATCAGCGCGAGGGTAAGTCGTTGCAGAGCGGCTTGACCCCCCCCCCCCCGCGGCGCGCGGGCGCGGGCGGCGCGGGGGGCGGCGTTCGCGGGCGGTAGGCGGGGCGGGGGGGGGGCGACCTCCGACAGGGGCACTGGTTGTTGGATTGATGGGGGCTGTAAGGGGCAGAGGGGAGGGCCGTGTTGGTGGTGGGGTCGTGGCCAGGGAGGGGAGAATTGTTTCGGATTTTCATCTGTCACAAAAGATAACTTTGCCTACGTTTTATCCTCCCCTCATACAAGCAAGGAAGAGGAAAGACTTCATAGACTAGATCCCAGGAGAGCTCTTAGTTTTTACATCTGTAGATTTGCAAACATTCGCCAGTGTGATCAACTTTTCGTGTGATACACTGGACGTAAACTGGGCCTTCCGGTAACAAAACAAACTTTATCCAGATGGATAATCTTAGCCATAACAGAATGTAATAGATTGGCAGGAAAAGAACCACTTGATGGACTAAGAGCACATTCGAGCAGGGGCATGGCAACTTTACAGCATTAAAAAGGGGTGTCACTGTGCAAGATATTTGGGCAGCAGCACATGGTCATCTATGCACACCTTTATAAAACATTATGCATTGGACTCGACTTCTCCTCAATGAGGTCTGTTTGCAAAATCTGTACTACATTCTGTACATGATTAAAAAAAGGATACTGTACTCCCACCTGCGAGACAAAACTGCTTTGGGAGTCTTTCTAAGATGAGGAATACATGGGAGGACACAATCCACACATCAGAAGTTCGTAGATTCGGGAGACTTCATGTCCCCCTCCGAGATGAACAAGTTATTTACCAACTGTAACGTTCTTTCGATTGGATGTTCCTCCCACGTATTCCTCATCGACCCTCCCATCCTAACCCCACAGTACAGTTTACGTGTATTACACTCTAAACTCTTTTAGGGCTTGGGTCAAAAGCGGCATACCTTAAACGAAGTAAGATCCATGGACTATATTATACGAAAAAAACAGAACTGAGGCCAACGGGCGCGCTCAAGTCTCTTATACGAGGGATGACATCGATACTCGATGGATGCCGCCGAGGGACATCGACGCCGCAACCTCGAGTGGAGCGCCCTCTGCTGGAGAAAGAGAAAACATTTTCCGGGGCGAAACCTAAAGGTAAGGATATATCTAAGATGAGGAATACGTGGGAGGAACATCCAATCGAAAGAACGTTACAGTTGGTAAGTAACTTGTTCATCTCGGAGGGGTGACATGAAGTCTCCCGAATCTACGAACTTCTGATGTCTAGGGTGGGAAGGGAGGTGACACAGTTGAGACGGGACTGGGAAGATGAAGTGGGGGTGCCTATGCATGATGGGCTATGGGAAAGAGCCCAGAGATATCACAAAAAAGTGTCCAGAAATGCGAGGTTGCAGCAGATCCAGCTATATATAACTCATAGAGCGCATATGACCCTTCAGAAGGTCGCCAGATTTAAGAACGCAGGAACACAAGCATGCCCTAAATGTGGGGAGGTGAACGAGGGGATGGTACATATGTTCTGGCATGCCAGAGATTGGGAAATTCTGGAGCAGAATCACTCACCGGCTAGCTGGGAAAGGAATTCAGTTAGATGCGGAATCTCTATGGGCTTGTATGGTGGGGGTTTTGTAAGACCTTGCAACCTGAGACACGTGAGTAAACTGAAGGACCTGGCCTACATACTGGCCAAGCGTAGAATTGCTATGGGTTCGCTAAGGCGAGCCACAGACCAAAAACAGAGTTGTGGTGGCATGACCTCCAGAAATGGGCAGATGCCGAAACAGTGGTATGGTCTGAGGCAGCCAATAGGGGAGGGGAAGAGGAAACGGAAATCCTAATGGCCTGGAGACACCTAGTAGCCACTCTATATGGGTCCACCCAAGGTTGCCCGGATGATCGAGACTCCTCTGGAAATACAGATGAGGAAGAACCTCTAGAAGGAACTAAGGTGGGAAGCGAGGGTGAGTAAGCTCGAGTTAAGGGGGAGGGTAAAGGGAGAACAGTGGCCACTTTGTGGAAATGTGTTTGACGCTTGATAACTGTGACATGCACTGTTGAATTTGTGTTTGTTGGCTGTTGTTGTTTAAATAATAAAAATTGTTTTAAAAAAAAAACGGTGCCCATAAACTGTGCCCATATGCTAGCTTGAAGAATTCTAACCGCTTGGGGACATCATTTCATACTGTTCAAGCAAGAAATATATACAAATAGCTCCAAAGAATATACGTTGGCCATTTCTGGAAAATCAAACGGGAGAGTAGCTCACAGCCCTTCAACTTTTCAAAATGCTTCAAAAAATGCAAATACCTAAAGTGTTCACTTTCAAATGGGGGGTATATTGTGGTATTGTGAATAGGATGTATCCCAATTAGTGGCCTAGAAGTTTTGAGAGGTCTCCAAATCCTGTTATTCTATTCCATATATGTCTAGTTAGATAATTAGCAGACTCAATTCGAAATGGAGTCTGGAGATTCTAATATATCCCTGTTTTGCACAGTGAAACCAGGACAGGAATTCCGCGAGCAGCCCATGGAGTGAGCCAGGGTCAGATATATGATGCATATCAAAATGGTATTCAAGGTCCCTCACCTATATATGCAAAAATACTTGTATGGATTAAAAAGGACCGAAGTCGAACGGTGGTCTCACAGCATGTCTAGACGGGCTGCTGGCTCAAATATAGATCCCTATTGGGAGAGAGGAAGGAAGAATGTGGCAGGGGGCATGTAGTCTGTATATAATTCTAAATACATCCACATGGTGTCATCGACTGTACCTTAGTTTAAAGGAGCCTCTAAGAAATATCTTGGAGTTCCCACGATAGCAGCATCAGCCAGATCAATATTCGTACTCACGTGCATATTTATACAGGTACTGTTGAAAAAGCGGAGAGAGATCGAGGTGGCTCACGTGAACATATATATGTGCATAGAGATTTCGGTACATAGGTATTTCTGTGTTGTAAGGAACTGAACCGCTCTTACCTGCAGCCGAAATACTGCTAGGTAAGTAGAAGAATCTAAATCAAAAGATGCAGACAGAAGTGTGCAGTAAATTGTTCGGCGTGGTGAGTATACAGCATTGTCATGAAGACCACAACAGGCGCTGAGTCTACAAAGAAGCAGCCGCCGAGGCGCGTAAGTCTTCAAACACACAAAGCCTGCAATTTTTAAATGTAAGCGGCAAATTGATTAGTGGCATACTGTAGAGAACCTTGGCCCTTCCAAGAAAAGGAGGGGTGGTCAGTCCGCCTGCTTGGCATACCTTTGGAGGATAGATGCAGTCGCACAGCATCAAAGGCGTCCATGGATTTAGCTGCCAGGGATACGGACTAAGCCACGACTGGAGATTCAAAGAGTCTGCGAGTGGAAAAATGAAGGAAGGACTATACAAAGTCCTAGTAGTAACAGGGCCAGCCATCTTGCAGCGCTCAATGAAGTGGGCAGCTGTACCCATACGTGTAGAGTACATCAATATTGTAGCCATAAGAGTAAGGCAAACAGCCTCATGTAAAAACTGAATTAAAAAAAGAACAGAAAAATCACTCAAATGTTTTGGAAATCACGAAGAAAATGGAGATACATCTGTAAATACTTGTGCCGCAATATGCCTTCCAATACTGTATATAACGTGTAACTTCACCTATGGTGTCAGGACTGAGAACACCCGAGTATACACAGATTTTAAAGCGAAAAGAGGGACAAATGAAGTGAGGAAGCATCCGATCACTAAAATAATCTAAATGTTAGAGTACTTTATGTGTCCCAGGTTGACGTGGCCCCATACGCAGGGGTATGCTATGATATGAATATTATGATGACTCAGAAATTACTAAGATAAACGCCGGCATGAAAGCTGGACAAGTAGTACTTTGTCCGTGGATGATGGTGGAACACAGAGCCGAGTAGGAATATATATATATTTCATCCTCCTAGTATTCTAAACAGAATGAACAGTGAATAACACATATTTGTTTGTACACAGATTCTTTTGTTAACAATGGTTCAGGACACAAAATTGTCATTACATAATCATGAGAATACACTTTACCAAATCCTTACAATACTTTTGGCATTGCAATTTAACATACATGTTGCAACATATTCAAGGAAAGTTCATTAAAGATAACGCCTCCAATTGCATCATGAGTACCATACAAATCTGTTTGTGGGTGAGGATTGTATATTGTTTGTATACTGTAGGCGTAGCCCAGTGGTCGAAAACCTCTGGGGTCTCTGTCGGGGCTGTGAAATGGTCCATATAGAACCGTGTCAGGTGAATCTGTACGTTGGTGAATATTGTATATTTTTCTATACTGAAAAAAGTAAACCCATGCTCCCACTGTCTCTGAAGCCCCTGTATGGGCTATACATCAGGTCAGTTTAGAACTTTATCAAATAAAGCAACTCAATGAGAACTCATTGTTAAACCCTTAGGTTGCAGAGTATCCAGTTGATCAATCCAAAACTTTTCTCTTCTCGAGAGGAGAGCCTGGTAGTCACTTCCTCTTTGTGGGTTTTTTCACAGCCTCTGTGACTTGAAATTTCATTTGGGCAATCGTGTGCTGTTGTTCAAGGAAGTGTTGTGCTAACGGTGACCTCTTGTTCTTGCATCTAATCATAGATTTATGCTCCGTCCACCTGTCCTTTATTGGTCTTGATGTTTGCCCAATGTATAATTGGCCACATGGACATTTGATTGAATATATCACTCCTGTCGAGAGACAGGTGTTACGCTCACCTGGTTTCTGTGGAGGCGTTGGGGCACGGTTGCAGCCATCCCGGCGGTGAGGTCCCTCGGGTCCGACTTTGCCCTTTTGCTTATGTGGTGACTGGTGGTAATAGGTGATTGCTGCTAGGACTGCTCCTGCGTGGAGAATAGGGGGCGTGGAGTATGCCAGCTTGTGCGCCTGATCCCCTTCCAGACCCCTTCTCCCAACCGTGGTACCCGTGGGATGCGCTGTCCCTGGAAAGCTCACCTGTTGATTAGTTTTGGCGAGGCACTCCGTCCTGCTGCTTCTGGCAGGGGCGCTTGTATGATCTGGACCGAGTTCCTTCACTGGTCCCTTGCACAGTGGTAGTCCAGTCCTGCTGCGACTAAGCCACTATACTTCAGGTAAGTGTTCCTGTTTGCCTTTGTCTTTCCTCGTCTGTTTTTGTTGTATTGTAAAGTTTGTTGTCTTGTATTGCTGTCCGTTCCACTTTTGATGTTTGCTCTTTTGCTTTCTTCCCTTGCAGGTGATGTTGCGGCCGGCAGAAGCTGCGGAGCTCGAGGCGCAGCCGGAGGAATAAGGAACGAAGCTGCAGTGGTACAGTAGCTGGTAAGTTGTTAACTAGGGGGCGGCGGGGTTCAAATGCGGCGCGGCCCTAGGACGGATGTTCTAACCTTGTCTTTTCTCTTCTTCACAGGGTCCGAGTTCGTGGTGATGCAGCGGGGTGCTGCGGCGATCGGGATCAAGATCACTGGATGTCAGGAGATGAGTCTGCAGATGAAGCGATGAAGCACCGGTTTCCTGGAGGTGAGTATGCAGGAGAAACGCCTGGTTTCAAAGGTAAGTAAACTGTCCAAGCGGCGGTGAGCGTCACGTTGCACGCGAGTGCACAGTAACGCGAAGCACCAGCCTTAAGGATGAAGCAGCTTATATAGCTGAGCTTCTGAAGCCATGCCCACCAGGTTCAGCCTGCCTGCCATACCCGATGAGTCAGCACATGAAGACCAGGCCTAGGGAGCCACACCCGATGAGTCAGCACATGAGGATGTATCGGCTCCTGGAAAGTTCTTGTAAAATAAAAGCACTCCTAAACTGAAATAAAGCAAAAGCACTACTGCACTGAAATAAAGTGTTCCTGCTCACATCTCTATATGAGCCTGGCGCTGAGTCCAGCCAGGGCCCCTGTGTTTATGGGTCCCAAAGGGACACAAGTGAGTCAAGTGACCCATTGCCCCCATTAATAGATGGTGTGGTTTTTGTGTTCTGGGGCCTGTGGCCATGACAGCACTCCCCCTCAAGGCCCCTCTCATGGGTGGTGCCCCCCCCATGGCCCTGGTTTAGTGGGGTTATTGCGGTGGAACTGCCTGATTAATCGTGGAGCATGGACATGCTCACTGGGTTCCCAGGTCCGATCTTGGGGTCCATAACCTTTCCAGTCTATAAGGTAGTATAACTTGGACCGGACCATCTTAGAGTGTAGGATCCTTTTAACTTTGTATTCTGGTTCTCCTTCAACTATTTCAGGATCCGGTGGAGTATCGATCCGCGTACCTGGTCTTAATGGTTTTAGGAGGGAGACATGAAACACCGGGTGGATCTGCATGTGGGCCGGTAATTCTAATTTCATAACCGCAAGGTTGATCACAACCTTGATAGTGTAATGTTCCAGATATCTGGGATGGAACATTCGTGGTCCTTTCAGGGGAATGTTTTTGGATGCTAACCAAACCTTGTCTCCGACTTGGTAGTTGGGTGCTTCCCTTCGGTGTCGATCCGCAAACTGCTTCTGTTTCTTTTTGGCTCTGGCAAGATGCTCTGCTGCTTCCTTAAGAACCTGGGTGATGGTTGTGTATAAGGTCGTTACAGCGGGCATTTCAAATGATTCAAGTGGGTCGAAAATGGATGTCTGTGGATGTCGACCGTACACTATGTAAAATGGGCTTTGTCCCGTACTGGTGTGAATGGAGTTGTTATATGCGTATTCTGCTAACCAAAGTATGTCCTTCCAGGTATCCTCAGTTTGTTGCAGCATACACCTTATGTATTGCTCAAGGGTCTGGTTAGTCCGTTCGGTCTGACCGTCGGTTTGGGGGTGATGGCTTGTAGATAACCGAAGGTCGATTTTGGCAATTGTACAACACCTTTTCCAGAATGCAGAGACAAACTGAGGTCCTCGGTCTGATATCAATATTGATGGGAACCTGTGTAGCCGGACAATCTGTTCCAAAAACACGGTAGCCAGAGTAGAAGCAGTTGCGAGACCTTTCAGGGGAATAAAGTGGGCCATTTTGGAAAACAGATCTACGACGACTAAGATGGCATTGTATCCGTTACAGGAGGGAAGGTCTGTAATAAAATCCATCAATAGCGTATGT
The DNA here is from genome assembly GCA_002915635.3 of Ambystoma mexicanum. NCBI lineage: Eukaryota > Metazoa > Chordata > Amphibia > Caudata > Ambystomatidae > Ambystoma > Ambystoma mexicanum. The sequence continues at coordinate 1,245,273,319 of CM010930.2, forward strand.
CAAGGTGCTGGGGGTACTTCTAAAGGATGTAGCAGACCTGCAGGACTTTGTTTTTGGGACTTGTGCTGTGCACAGGTGCCACAGGTTGTGATGAACTGGACAATGTCCTTTCGCAAAGTTGGCCACCAGTAATTTTTCTTTATTTTAGCTAGGGTTTTGGCTATTCCCAGATGCCCTTCTAATAATGAAGGTGTGATAGTTTGCGATGATTTGATTCTGTAATTTCTTATCTGGGATGTACAATCATCTTTGGTAGTATGGTAGGTTGTCCACGATCGTACACCAGTCTCCCTTCCCTAGCCATTCTTGTTGTGCTGGTGGACTCATCAAGTGTTGCAGGTCAGATTTTAAGTTGTCTAGAGTGGTAGTTGCGGCAATCATGCCTTGGATTCATTCTTCCGGGGTGATGGCTATGGGGTCTGGTGTAGTGAATGCCTCTTCTCCCTCACTCATGCGAGACAGGGCGTCCACTTTTCTATTGCGTACTCCAGGACTATAGGTGATGATGAAGTCATATTCTGCAAAGAAGAGAGCCCAGCAGAGTTGGCGTGATGATTGCGCTTTAGCGGTCTTCAGATATTGTAGATTGCGATGATCCGTGACGATGGTGACTGTATGTCTAGCTCCAAGAAGATAATGTCTCCAAGTTTTGAACGCTGCCTTAATTGCTAGCAGTTCTTCATCAGTGATTGCATAATTCAATTCAGGGGCTGAAAACTTGCGAGACCAGAAAGCCACGGGATGCAACTGACCTGTTTCGGGGTCTCGTATGTGACAGGACTGCTCCCATTGCTTTGTTGGAAGCATCAGTTTCGACTATGTAGGGTAGTTCTGGTCGTGGATGCCGTAGAATTGGTTCTGTGGTAAATGCTTGTTTTAGCTCCTGGAAGGCTTTCTCTGCCTCTGAGGACCAATTAAATTGTTTATTTTTCCGTAGTAAAGAGGTGATTGGGAGGACGATCTGGGAGAACCCTGGATTGAACCTGCGATAAAAGTTGGCTAACCCGAGTACACTCTGTAGTCTGTTTATGGATGCTGGTGAGGGCCAGTTAAGGATATCGTCTACCTTCTGCGTGTCCATGCGTATGCCCCGTGATGTGAGAATAAAGCTGAGGAATTCTACTTCTGTCACATGAAAGAAGCATTTCTCCAATTTGGCATATAGCCGGTGTTGCCGCAGTTTCTCCAAAACTGCCAGGACATGGTTGACGTGGTTTCCTTGGTGGTCAAATAGATAAGAATGTCATCAATATAGACAAGAGCGCCGACGTCCAACAGTTCGCGCAGCACGTCATTCATGAAAAATTGGAACGCCGCCGGGGCATTACATAGTCCAAAGGGCATAACCTGATATTCATAAAGGCCATATTTCGTGTGAAAGGCTGTCTTCCACTCGTCTCCTTTTTTGACTCTTACTAGATGGTAGGCCCCTCATAAGTCTAGTTTTGTATATATATGAGAGTGTTTTTGCCTTGATCCAAGGGCTCGGGGATAAGCGGTAACGGGTACCGTTTTTTTACCGTGATCTGGTTAAGTGCTTTGTAGTCAATGCAAGTTCTCAGGTCTCCCTCCTTTTTAAGCACAAAAAAGAGGGGCGAGGATGCAGGGGACTTGGACGGACGAATGAAGCCATTTGCCAGATACTGATGGAGTTAGGTTTTTAGATGCTAGTTTTCCTGTTCTGTTAGCGCGTAAATCCGGCTGCAGGGAACTTGAGCTCCAGGTTCCAGATCAATTTGGCAGTCATACGGTCTGTGCGGAGGTAGGGTGTTACCCCGGCAGTGGGTCCTGGCCTGCCTATGCCTGGAGCATTTGCCTTGCTAGTTCATCTGTCCACTCCCGGTTCACAATTATATCCCTCCTTAGGGCATTGGTTTCCTGTCTTGAGGCATGAACTTCAGCCCGTAACTCTCCCAGTAATCGGGCCAACTGGTCAGTTTCAGAAGGTTTCCATAACGCCCAGGCAGAGATTCGAAGAGGCTTCGCGTTCTGTTACGCTCACCTGGTCTCTGCGGAGGCATTGGGGCGGTTTTTGCCCTCCCGGTGGTGAGGTCGCTCGGGGGCCGACTTCGCAGTCTGCGCTTATGTGGTGACTGGTGGTAATAGGTAATGCTGCTGGGGACTGCTCCTGCATGGAGAATAGGTGGCGTGAGTATGCCAGCTTGTGCGCCTGATCCCCTTCCAGACCGCTTCTCCCAAACTGTGGTACCCATGGGATGTGCTGTCCCTGGAAATCTCACCTGTTGATTAGTTTTGACGAGCACTACGTCCTGCTGCTTCTGGCAGGGGCGCTTGTATGATCTGGACCGAGTTCCTTCACTGGTCCCTTGCATGTGGTAATCCAGTCCTGCTGCGACTAGGCCACTATACTTCAGGTAAGTGTTCCTGTTTGCCTTTGTCTTTTCTCATCTGTTTTTGTTGTATTGTAAAGTTTGTTGTCTTGTATTGCTGTACATTCCACTTTTGATGTTTGCTCTTTTGCTTTCTTCCCTTGCAGGTGTTGTTGCTGGCCTGGCAGAAACTGCAGAGCTCGAGGTGGCAGCCAGAGGGAACGAGGAATGAAGCTGCAGAAGTACAGTAGCTGGTAAATTGTTAACTAGGGGGTGTGCGGGGTTCACATGCGGCACAGCACTAGGACGGATGTTCTAACCTTGTCTTTCTTCTTCTTCACAGGGTCCGGGTTCATGGATGCGGAGCGCGGTGCTGCGGTGTCGGGATCAAGATCAGTGGATGTCAGGAGATGAGCCTGCAGATGTAGCTATGAAGCACCGGTTTCCTGGAGGTGAGCATGCAGGAGAACGCCTGGATTCAAAGGTAAGTAAACTGGACCAAGCGGCGGTGAGCGTCACGTTGCACACAAGTGCACAGTAACGCAAAGCACCGGCTTTAAGGATGGAGCAGCTTCTATAGCTGAGCTTCTGAAGCCACGCCCACCAGGTTCAGCCTGCCTGCCACACCCTGCCGCACCCGATGAGTCAGCATATGAAGACCAGGCCTAGGGAGCCGCACCCGATGAGTCAGCACATGAGGATGTATCAGCTCCTGGAAAGTTCTTGTAAAATAAAGCACTCCTGCACTGAAATAAAGTAAAAGCACTCCTGCACTGAAATAAAGTGTTCCTGCTCACATCTCTATATGAGCCTGGCGCCAAAGGCATCAGGACTGAGTCCAGCCAGGGCCCCTGTGTTTATGGGTCCCAAAGGAACATAAGTGAGTCAAGTGACCCATTGCCCCCTTCACTAGATGATGTGGTTTTTGTGTTCTGGGGCCTGTGGCCATGACAACAGGTTGCGAAGTTATGAATTTTGAATTTCTACCCTGTTTGTGGATGAGAGATGACGTCACTCTTAGTTATCTTATTACAATGTTTGCAATGAAGGCAAGGGAAGGTACCCTTCTTTTTCGTCTTTAGCAGCAGTTGTTTATCTCTGGCAGGTCTCTCGGCTCTGACTAGTCTGTCTCTTAGTTTGCGACCCCGTTTAGAGGCCATCATGGGTGCTTTCGGAAATAGCTTCAACAGCGCAGGATCGTTTTGCAGTGTGGTCCAGTTTTTTCTGATAACTCTACTTATTTGAAAGCTTTGCTGTGAGAATTTAGTGATATAAAGGAGAGGTGTGGATTCATTTTTCACCTTGGGTGTTTGAAAGATCCACCAATCTGAGCAGGGACGATCTCCAATTGCATCTTCCGATGTGCCCTACGGATAGCCCCTTGATTCAAAGCGGTCTATTAATTTAGAACATTCCAAATCCAAATTGCTGGATCGTTTTCAGACAAAGCATCTGGCTATACAGCAAACTTCTCAACATAGACTTTGGATGAAAACTTGTATAGTGTAACAAGTTATTTGCATCAGTTGGTTTGTGGTAAACCGTGGTGGCAATCAACCCTTCTTGGATTCTTAGTTCCACACCCAAGAAGTGTAGAGATGGTGATCCTACTTCCATTGTAAAATTTATTTTGTGGTGTCCTTTGTTCAAGTAATCAAAGAAAAGGTCCAGTTCGGTTCTTGTGCCACACCAGATGTCAAAAATGTCATTGATGTAACACTTCCAGGTGAGTAGCTGAGGAGACCAATGATGGTCGTTAAGTACAAATTTATGCTCAAAGTAATACATGTAGGTGTTGGCATATACTGGCGTCATTGCTGACCCCATGGATGTCCCTGAAATTTGACCATAATATTTGCCTTGAAATCGAAAATAGCTATTATTCAGGATCAAGTCGAGTAATTCTACAGCAAACTCAGGGTTCCCTTTGATCTCAGATGAATTAGACAGTAGCCATAAAACGGCTTGAATGCCTTCTGCATGCGGGATAGACATATAAAGACTGCAGACGTCCATGCTGAATATAATACATTCATCGCTGAGAGGTCTTATCTCTTGCAGGCAGTTAAAAAAATCTGTTGTGTCCTTCAGATATGTAGGAATCAACTGTACTAGTGGTTGCAGCAGTTGATCCAAATATATGGCCAGTGTGTCGAACACACTGTCCGTCCCAGCAACAATGGGTCTCAAAGGCGGGTTCAAAGGGTTCTTGTGGAGTTTAGGCAAACCATAGAAAACAGGTGTGATTGGGTGTTTGTTTAAAAGGAATTGGCTTGTTTTGTCACAAATCCATCCGTTCTCCATCACGTTATCAATAGATGTTTCAATGATGGTTTTCATTTTCTGTAGCGGGTCATGGTCCAATTTGGTATATGTAGTCTCATCTCTAAGGAGTTCCAAGCATTTCTCAGTGTAATATGATGAATCCATTACTACAATGGCACCCCCTTTATCAGCAGGTTGATTGTCAAGTCCTCATCTTTCGCCAGTAGCTCCACATGCTCAAGTTGATTATTCTTGATGTTAGTAGGGGTAATAAATCCTTTTGTGGTCATTCAAGACATTCTTTTCAAATAAGTCTAAGATTGAATTTTGGATATGTGGATCAAAGGAGCTTTTAGGACGCATCCCCATAGCATCATCCAATTGCATCATGACTTGTTCATCCATATTGGTTTCAAACAATATTTTCAGTCTCAATTTTCTCAAAAGCCTGTGGAGGCAAATCTTTTCTTCGAAAAGTGATGCATTGCTCGTTGGCATGCAGGAGAGGCCACGATTCAGTATGTTAAGCTGCCCGCTTGTCAATGTTTTACTGGAGATATTGACCACGAGGTTCTC